>JAUMJK010000034.1:0-11222 GCA_033558105.1 Coccyzus lansbergi | reverse complement strand
GGTCCTGAGGGGCCTTAAGGAGAATTTGGGGGTTTTAGGGGGTCCTGAGGGGGTTTGGGGGTTTCCTGAGGGGCCATAAGGAGAATTTAGGAGTTTCAGGGGGTCCTGAGAGGCCTTAAGGAGGATTTGGGGGTTTTCGGGGGTCCTGAGGGGCCATAAAGAGAATTTGGGGGTTTTAGGGAGGCCTGAAGGGCCATAAGGAGGATTTGGGGGGGTTAGAGAGTCCTGAGGGGGTTTGGGGGGTCCTGAGAGGCCCTAAGGAGAATTTGGGGGTTTCAGGGGTTCCTGAGAGGCCTTAAGGAGGATTTGGGGGTTTTAGATTGTCCTGAGGGGGTTCAGGGAGATCCTGAGGAGCCATAAGGAGGTTTTGAGGAGGCTTGGGGGATCCTAAGGGACTCGGGGTTGGATTTGGGGGTTCCCTGACCCCCTTCACCCCAATATTTTTGTGTGTTTCCCCCCCCAAGGTGTCCCATTTCCCCTTCGACTGGCAGAACTGTTCCCTGGTCTTCCGCTCGGGCTCCTACGGCCCCGGAGAGCTGCGGCTGCTGCCCCGAGGGGGGGAAAACCCCGAAACCGGGGGGGCCCGAGCCTCCCTCGCCCCCGACTTCCAGGGTGAGCCTCGCACGAGGAGCAGGGGGTGGGGGCGGTCAAAAAAAAGGGGGTTTTGTGTGAGGATCGAGGGTCGAAAAGGGGATTTTTTGGGAGGATTTGGGGTCGAAAAGGGGCTTTGTGTGAGGATTTGGGGCCTTTGCACAAGGATTGAGGGTCAGGAATGGGCCTTGCACAAGGATTGGGGGTTGAAAAGGGGTTTTGTGCAAGGGTTTGGGGCTTTGAACGAGGATTGAGGTTCAGAAATGGGTCTTGCACAGGGATTGGGGGTTAAAAAGGGGCTTTTTTGCAAGGATTTGGGGTCAAAAAAAGGGCCTCACGTGAGGTTCAGGGGTCAAAAAGGAGCTTTGTGCAAGGATTTGGGGCTTTGCACAAGGACTGAGGTTCGGAAATGGGTCTTGCACAGGGATTGGGGGTTGAAAAGGGGCTTTGCACGAGGATCAGAGGTCAAAAAGGGGCTTTGTGCAAGGACTGGGGCCTTTGCACAGGGTTTGAGGGTCGAGAAGAGGCTTTGCACGAGCACTGAAGGTCGAGAAGAGGCTTTGCACAGGGTTTGAGGGTCAAAAAGCAGCTTTGCACGAGCACTGAGGGTCGAGAAGAAGCTTTGCACAGGGTTTGAGGGTCAAAAAGCAGCTTTGCACTAGCACTGAGGGTCAAGAAGAGGCTTTGCACAAGCATTTAGGGTCAAAAAGCAGCTTTGCACGAGCACTGAGGGTCGAGAAGAGGCTTCGCACAAGCATTGAGGGTCAAAAAGCAGCTTTGCACGAGCACTGAGGGTCGAGAAGAGGCTTCGCACAAGCATTGAGGGTCAAAAAGCAGCTTTGCACGAGCACTGAGGGTCGAGAAGAGGCTTCGCACAAGCATTGAGGGTCAAAAAGCAGCTTTGCACGAGCACTGAGGGTCGAGAAGAAGCTTCGCACAGGGTTTGAGCGTAAAAAAGCAGCTTTGCACGAGCACTGAGGGTCGAGAAGAAGCTTTGCACAGGGTTTGAGGGTAAAAAAGCAGCTTTGCACGAGCACTGAGGGTCGAGAAGAAGCTTTGCACAGGGTTTGAGGGTCAAAAAGCAGCTTTGCACGAGCACTGAGGGTCGAGAAGAGGCTTCGCACAAGCATTGAGGGTCAAAAAGCAGCTTTGCACGAGCACTGAGGGTCGAGAAGAAGCTTTGCACAGGGTTTGAGGGTCAAAAAGCAGCTTTGCTCGAGCACTGAGGGTCGAGAAGAGGCTTCGCACAAGCATTGAGGGTCAAAAAGCAGCTTTGCACGAGCACTGAGGGTCGAGAAGAGGCTTCGCACAAGCATTTAGGGTCAAAAAGCAGCTTTGCACGAGCACTGAGGGTCGAGAAGAAGCTTCGCACAGGGTTTGAGCGTAAAAAAGCAGCTTTGCACGAGCACTGAGGGTCGAGAAGAAGCTTTGCACAGGGTTTGAGGGTCGAGAAGAGGCTTTGCACGAGCACTGAGGGTCGAGAAGAGGCTTCGCACAAGCATTGAGGGTCAAAAAGCAGCTTTGCACGAGCACTGAGGGTCGAGAAGAAGCTTTGCACAGGGTTTGAGGGTCAAAAAGCAGCTTTGCACGAGCACTGAGGGTCGAGAAGAGGCTTCGCACAAGCATTGAGGGTCAAAAAGCAGCTTTGCACGAGCACTGAGGGTCAAGAAGAGGCTTTGCACAAGCATTTAGGGTCAAAAAGCAGCTTTGCACGAGCACTGAGGGTCGAGATGAGTCTTCGCACAAGGATCAGAGGCCGAAGAGAGACTTCGCACGAGTCTGGGTGTCTCAGACCAGGCCAGGGCGGGTTGCCCAGGCCCTGGTGCGAGCGCGCGTGTGCGTCCCTCGTGCGCAGAGAACGGTCAGTGGGAGCTGTGCCACCGGTCGGGGCGGCGCCACGCGGGGCCCTGGCACGAGGACGTCACCTTCTACCTGGTGCTGCGGCGCAAGCCTCTCTTCTACATCGTCAACGTCCTCGTGCCCTGCGCCCTCATCACCCTCCTGGCCGACGCCGTCTTCTACCTGCCGCCCGACGCTGGTGAGACGCACGAGGATTGGGAGTGGAGAAGGGGTTGATGTGAGGCCTAACCCTGATGGATTTTGCGCGAGGAGTTTGGCACAAGGGATGGGGTTTGGCACAAGGAGTTTGCCACGAGGGACATGGGTTTTGCACGAGGGGTAGAAGAGGTAGGAAGATAAATGGGAAGTGGTTCTCTTAGGGGGAAATTGCTTGGATGGAGGCCCCAGAGGACGATGGGAAATGGTGTTAACTCCATTTGGAGGCTCCAAGTGGTGTCCCCAGAGCTCAGTGGAGGCTCCAAGTGGTGTCCCCAGAGCTCAGTGGAGGCTCCAAGTGGTGTCCCCAGAGCTCAGTGGTGGCTCCAGCCCTGACCGAGCTCTTCATCCATGACCGGGATGAAGGCCTCGAGCGCTCCCGGAGCCAGTTTGGAGCTGACACTGAGCTGGAGGGTTCCAGCTTCTCCGAAGGGTTCGTGATCCATGGGATGAGACCAACGGGATGAGGGTTCACGAGGCCCAACGTGGCGGATCCCGCTAAACGCGTTGCCCCTTCTCCGTCCCAGGGGAGAAGCTGACGCTGTCGCTCTTCGCGCTGCTGACGCTCACCGTCTTCCTCCTGCTGCTGGCGGACAAGGTGCCGGCCACCTCGCTGGCCGTGCCCCTCATCGCACGCTCGCTCACCACCATCCTGGTGCTGCTCACCCTCTGCGTCATCCTCAGCGTGGGCGTCCTCAACGTGCACCACCGCTCGCACGCCTCGCACGCCCTGCCCGCCTGGGCACAGAGGGTGAGTCTGGGGCGGCCCAGAGGGAGGCGGGAGTGACCCACAGTGAGTCTATAGAGACCTGTAGTGACCCACAGTGAGGCTATAGTGATCTATATTGAGTCTATAGTGACCCAGAGTGAGTCTATAGTGACCCATAATCACTCTATAGAGACCCTTAGTGACCCAGAGTGAGTCTGTAGTGACCCAGAGTGAGTCTGTAGTGACCCATAATCACTCTATAGAGACCCTTAGTGACCCAGAGTGAGTCTATAGTGACCCAGAGTGAGTCTATAGTGACCCAGAATCAGCCTATAGAGACCCTTAGTGACCCAGAGTGAGTCTATAGTGACCCAGAATCAGCCTATAGAGACCCTTAGTGACCCAGAGTGAGTCTGTAGTGACCCAGAGTGAGTCTGTAGTGACCCATAATCACTCTATAGAGACCCATAGTGACCCAGAGTGAGTCTATAGTGACCCATAATCAGCCTATAGAGACCCTTAGTGACCCAGAGTGAGTCTAGAGTGACCCATAATCAGTCTATAGAGACCCTTAGTGACCCAGAGTGAGTCTGTAGTGACCCAGAGTGAGTCTATAGTGACCCAGAATCACTCTACAGAGATCCTTAGTGACCCAGAGTGAGTCTAGAATGACCCATAATCAGTCTATAGAGACCCTTAGTGACCCAGAGTGAGTCTATAGGGACCCATAATCACTCTATAGAGACCCTTAGTGACCCAGAGTGAGTCTAGAGTGACCCAGAGTGAGTCTAGAGTGACCCATAATCACTCTATAGAGACCCTTAGTGACCCAGAGTGAGTCTAGAGTGACCCATAATCACTCTATAGAGACCCTTAGTGACCCAGAGTGAGTCTAGAGTGACCCATAATCAGTCTATAGAGACCCTTAGTGACCCAGAGTGAGTCTGTAGTGACCCAGAGTGATCCATACTGAGTCTATAGAGACCCAGAGTGAGTCGAGAGTGAGGCTGTAGTGACCCAGAGTGACTCTATAGAGACCCAGAGTGAACCTAGAGGGATCCAGTGACCCCCTAGTGAGTTTATAGTGACCCAGAGTGAATCTGTAGTGACCCAGAATGAGTCTATAGAGACCTGTAGTGAGCCTACAGGGACCCAGAGTGACCCAGAGTGAGTCTATAGTGACCCAGAGTGAGTCTATAGAGACCTGTAGTGAGTCTACAGGGACCCAGAGTGACCCGGAGTGAGTCTATAGAGACCTGTAGTGAGTCTACAGACACCCATTGTGACCCAGAGTGAGGCTATTATGATCTATATTCAGTCTATAGAGACCCAGAGTGAGTCTAGAGTGACCCATAGTGAGCCTAGAGTGACTCAGAGTGACCCATAGGGAGCCTATAGTGACCCAGAGTGAGTCTAGAGTGACCCACAATGAGTCTATAGAGACCCATAGTGACCCAGAGTGAGTCTACAGGAACCCAAATTGACCCACAGTGAGTCTATAGTGCCCCGTGATCTGTCTATAGA
The DNA here is from genome assembly GCA_033558105.1 of Coccyzus lansbergi. NCBI lineage: Eukaryota > Metazoa > Chordata > Aves > Cuculiformes > Coccyzidae > Coccyzus > Coccyzus lansbergi. The sequence goes on along the minus strand of JAUMJK010000034.1, from coordinate 6,343 downwards.
GACCTGCAGTGACCCATAGTGCACCTATACTGCCCCATAGTGAGTCTATGAGGACCCATAGTGACCCATAGTGAGTCTATAGTGACCCAGAGTGAGTCTATAGACACCTATGGTGAGTCTATAGGGACCCATAGTGACCTATGGTGAGTCTACAGTGACCCATAGTGAGTCTATAGGGATCCATAGTGAGTCTATAGGGACCCATAGTGACCCATAGTGAATCCATAGTGACCCAGAGCGAGTCTATAGAGACCTGTAGTGACCCATAGCAAATCTATAGGGACCCCTAGTGACCCAGAGTGAGTCTATAGGCACCTATGGTGAGTCTATAGGGACCCATAGTAACCTATAGTGAATCCATAGTGACCCAGAGTGAGTCTATAGAGACCTGTAGTGACCCAGTGTGAGTCTGGAGTGACCCCTAGTGAGTCTATGGGGACCCATAGTGACCTATAGTGAATCTACAGTGATCCAGAGCGAGTCTATAGTGACCCAGAGTGAGTCTATAGTGACCCAGAATGAGTCTATAGGGACCCATAGTCACCTATAGTGAATCTATAGTGACCCATAGCGAGTCTATAGGGACCGGGTGGGGGTCACTGGTGTCCTGACCCCCCTCCTTTCCCCTCCAGCTATTCCTTCAGCGCCTCCCCCCCCTCCTTGGCCTCCGCTGCCCTCCCCCTCTACCCCCCTCCTCAACCCCCCCCGCCCCTCCCCACCCCCACCCCGGGCCAGGCCTCTACCTGCTGCGGTTTTCGGGGGGGCCTGACCCCCCAACTCTGGCCCCCCCCACCCCCCAACTGCCCCCCGAGCTGCGAGCGGCCGCCCGAGCCGTCACCACCATCGCCCGTGGCCTGCGCCTGCGCCAGCACCAGGAGCAGGTGAGCCCTCGTGCGAGCCCCGACACCCCTCGTGCGAGCCCCGACACCCCTCGTGTGACCCCTCCTGAGAGCCCCCAGACCCCTCACACGAGCCCCGGGACCCTCCTAGGACCCTCCTGCCCCTCGTCTGAGCCCTGTGACCCCTCACGACAGCCCCATGATACCTCCTGTGAGGCCTGTGGTCCTTGTGCAAGCCCCACGATCCCTCCTGTGAGCCCCATGACCCCTCACGAGAGCCCCATGACCCCTCATTGAGCCCCATAACTCCTCATTGAGCCCCATGACCTCTCATTGAGCCCTATGACCCCTCAGGAGAGCCCCATGACCCCTCATTGAGCCCCATAACTCCTCATTGAGCCCCATGACCTCTCATTGAGCCCTATGACCCCTCGTGTGAGCCCCATGACCCCTCGTGTGAGCCCCACGACCCCTCACAAGAGCCCCATGACCCCTCGTGTGAGCCCTACGGTCCTTGTGTGAGGCCCATGACCCCTCCTTGAGCCCCATGACCCCTTGTGTGAGCCCCACGACCCCTCGTGTGAGCCCTAGGGCCCTCCCATGAGCCCCCCAACTCCTCACAAGAGTCCCATGACCCCTCATGTGAGCCCCATGACCCCTCCTTGAGCCCCATGACCCCTCATTGAGCCCCATAACCTCTCCTTGAGCCCCATGACCCCTCATTGAGCCCCATAACTCCTCATTTGAGCCCCATGACCTCTCCTTGAGCCCCATGACCCCTCATTGAGCCCCATGACCTCTCATTTGAGCCCCATGACCCCTCATTTGAGCCCCATAACTCCTCATTTGAGCCCCATGACCCCTCATTGAGCCCCATAACTCCTCATTGAGCCCCATGACCCCTCATTGAGCCCCATGACCCCTCATTTGAGCCCCAGAACTCCTCATTTGAGCCCCATGACCCTCCTTGAGCCCCATAACCCCTCCTTGAGCCCCATAACCCCTCGTTTGAGCCCCGTGACCCCTCGTGCGAGGCCGGCGAGGCCCTGGTGCGAGCGTGTGTGCCGGTGCAGCAGCAGCAGCGCTGGCAGGCGGCCGCCCTGGCCCTCGACCGACTCTTCCTCGGGGCCTTCGTGGCGCTGACCGGAGCCTGCGCCCTGGGAACAGGCCTGGACGCCGCCCTCCACCGACCCCCACCACAGCCCTTCCCCTGACACACCCCCTGACCCCCCCCCAAAACCCCAAGTGACCACCCCAAACCCCCACTGACCCCTCAAGGCTTAACTGAGGCCCCCTGACCCCAACTGACCCCCTCCTGAACCCTCCAATTGACCCCCAGAAGCCCCAAATTGACCCCCTGAGCCCCTCAATTGATCTCTCCCACCCCCAAACTGACCCCCTTGACGCCCCCAAACCCCGACTGACCCCTCAAGGCTTAACTGACCCCTCACAACCCCCTAACTGACCCCCCAAACCCCCTAACTGACCCCCCAAACCCCGACTGACCCCTCAAGGCTTAACTGACTCCCCCCCAAACCCCCTAACTGACCCCCCTACTGACCCATTGACCACTCCAAGCCCCTAAACTGACCCCCCAAGCCCCCAAACTGACCCCCCCTCCAAACCCCGACTGACCCCCCGACCCCTCCAAACCGAACTCCCTGGTTTGATTCTATAAAATTTCTTTTTTTTTTTCCGATTCTTCTCTGATTCGACTCTATAATTTCTACCCGATTTCCTGTGTCCCCAACAGATCAGATTTTGGGGTCTCTCTCCCCCATTTTTGAAGCCTTCTCCCCATTTAGGGGTCTCTGTCGGCCATTTTGTGGCTCCTCTCTCCATTTAGGGGTCTCTGTCGGCCATTTTGTGGCTCCTCTCTCCATTTAGGGGTCTCTTTCGGCCATTTTGTGGCCCTGTTCTCCATTTAGGGGTCTCTGTCGGCCATTTTGTGGCCCTGTTCTCCATTTGGGGGTCTCTGTCGGCCATTTTGTGGCTCCTCTCCCCATTTGGGGGTCTCCGTCCGCCATTTTGTGTCTCCTCTCCCCATTCTGGGGTCTCTGTCGGCCATTTTGTGTCTCCTCTCCCCATTTGGGGGTCTCTGTTGGCCATTTTGTGGCCTCTCTCTTTATATTAGGGGTCTCTGTCGGCCATTTTGTGGCTCCATTGAGACCCCTAAGTGGGGAGGGGGCCACAAAATGGCCGACAGAGACCCCTATGTGGGGAGAGGAGCCACAAAATGGCTGACAGAGACCCCCTAATATGGGCAGAAGGGCCACAAAATGGCCGACAGAGACCCCTAATATGGGGAGAGGAGCCATAAAATGGCCAACAGAGACCCCTATATGGGGAGAGGAGCCACAAAATAGCCGACAGAGACCCCCAAATGGGGAGAAGAGCCACAAAATGGCTGACAGAGACCCCAAAACGGAAAGAGGAGCCACAAAATGTCCGACAGAGACCCCCAAATGGGGAAAGGAGCCACAAAATGGCTGAGAGAGACCCCAAAGCGAGTGGTTCACGTGTATCACGGCCTCAGCTTAAAGCCCATCGTGGCCTGTTTTTATTTCCTTAGCGTGTGCCGCGTCCGTCTGTCCGTGTCCTGGCACTGTCTATGTCTGTTTGTCCGTCTCTGTCTCTTAGTCTGTCTGTCCTAAGGCTCCGTGGCCGCCTCACAGGCCCTGTCCGTATGTCTGTCTGTCCTAAGGCTCCGTGGCCGCCTCGCAGGCCCTGTCCGCGCGTCCGTGTGTCCGTCAGGGCTCTTGTGTCCACCTCACAGGCCCTGTCCGCGCGTCCGTCCGTCCGTCCGTCAGGGCTCGGCGGCCGCCTCACAGGCACTGGCGAGCTCCCCGAGTCGCTGCCGCACGTAATCCACTCGGTTCAGAGCCAACTGCGTCGCCTTCCGGGCCGCGTAGCTCGAGCCCTCGTGGGGTTGCCCGGTGGCCACCTGAGGAGGGGAGGGGGCAACCGTGGGACCCCCTCATCCCCATGAACTCAGGGTTCCCCCTGTGACCCCCATGACCCCCAGGCCCCTGTGACCCCCTCAGACTCCCCATGACCCCAGAGATCCCCTTCAGGACCTCAGACCCCCATGACCCCCAGACCCTCATGACCCCCAGGACTCCCTCCTGTGCCCCCCTGATCCCCATGACCCCCATGACCCCAGGTCTGACCCTCATGACCTCCAGACCCTCATGACCACCAGACCCTCATGACCTCCAGACCCCTGTGACCCCCAGATTCCCGTCACCCTCAGACCCTCGTGACTGCCATGACCCCACAGCTTCCTCCTATGACCACCCAGACCCCTGTGACCCCCAGACCCTCATGAAGTCAGGGTTCCCCCCGTGACCCCCAGACCCCTGTGACCCCCATGAAGTCAGGGTTCCCCCTGTGACCCCCCAGGCTCCCATGACCCCCAGACCACTGAGACCCCCAGACCCCTGTGACCCCCCCCAGACTCCCCATGACCCCAGAGAATCCCTTTCAGGACCCCAGACCCCTGTGACCCCCATGAACTCAGGGTTCCCCCTGTGACCCCCCCCAGACCCCCGTGACCCCAGGTCTGACCCTCACAACCTCCAGACCCTCACGACCTCCAGACCCCTGTGACCCCCAGTCCCTCATGACCCCCAGGGCTCCCCCTGAGGACCTCCAGAATCTCCATGAACCACAGGTCCTTCCCAGTGACCCCCAGCCCCCCGTGACCCCCAGATTTCTGTGACCCCAGCCCCCCCCCATGACCCCAGGGCTGCCCCCAGACCCCTACGACCTCCAGATTCCCCATGACCCCCAGACCCCCATGACCCTGAGACCCCCCCATGACCTCCAGCCCCCTGTGACCCCCCATGACGCTCAGACCCCCGTGACCCCCAGACCCCTGTGACCCCCTCAGACTCCCCATGACCTCCAGGCCCCTGTGACCCCCAGACCTCTGTGACCCCCAGACCTCTGTGACCCCAGCCCCCCATGACCCCTGAGCTTCCCCCTAGACCCTGTGACCCCCAGACCCCAAGGCTCCCCCCAGACCCCTATGACCTCCAGATCCCCATGACCCTGAGACCCCCATGACCTCTAGCCCCCCGTGACCCTCAGATTCCCACGACCCTGAGATCCCCATGACCTCCATGACCTCAGGGCTCCCCCCAGACCCCTATGACCTCCAGATCCCTGTGACCCCGAGACCCCCATGACCTCCAGCCCCCTGTGACCCCCAGATCCCCATGACCCCCAGACCCTTACGACCCCCAGATTCCCATGACCCTCAGACCACTGTGACCTCCAGATCCCTGTGACCCCGAGACCCCCCCCATGACCTCCAGCCCCCTGTGACCCCCCAGACCCTGGTGTGTGTCCCTCCCCCAGACCTGGGTGAGGTAGCGGATCTGCGCCGACAGCTCGGCCTCCACCTTCTGGACGGAGGCGCTGAACTGAGCCGCCTGCCGCTCCAGCAGCCGCTCGCCGGCCTTCTCCTTCGACAGCTCCAGGATCACCGACCCTGAGGGGACCCCAAAAAAACACCCTGAGCCCCCCATAACCTCTCACCCCAGCATTAAGCCCCGCCCCCCTTCCCCTCAAGCCCCGCCCCAAGACAACCCTCCCACCTATTTGGACCCAGCAGGCCACGCCCCCTCATTAAACCCCGCCCCCTCATTAAGCCACGCCCCACAGAGCTCTCTCAGCTATAAGCCCTGCCCCTCAATGCAATACATGGCGCTGTAGCCACGCCCCCTGTCCCTCAAGCCACGCCCCCAATTTAATCCATGGTCACATCCCATGTACTGGTATTAGGCCACGCCCCCTCCTCGTGGCCACGCCCACCACCAACCCGCATGGTCCTCAAGCCCTCACCAAAAGCCCCGCCCCGCCGGCCGCAAACCACGCCCCCCCACATAAACCACGCCCCCTCATAGAGACCACGCTCTTCTTTAAAGCCACGCCCCCTCCTCTCAACCACCCGCTCTCCTCAAAGCCCCGCCCTCTCCTCAGGCCACGCCCACCAACTCAAGGGAAGGCGCGCCTTCCAAGCCACGCCCCCCCTCGCCTCTCCCGAACCCGCCTCCTAGGCCACGCCCCCTGCTAGACCCAAGCCTCCTAGGCCACGCCCCCTGTAAGACCACAAGCCTCCTAGGCCACGCCCCCTGCTAGGCCCCAAGCCTAGCCCGCCTCCCTAGCCCCGCCCCTCAACTCCCCCCACCACCTCCCCGCGCACCCGCGCTCTGCAGAGAGGCCCCGATCTCCCTCTCCAGCTCCTCCAGCACCCGCAGCCGCTCGTTGGCCACGCCGTAGCCCGCCATGGCCGCCGCTCTAGCCGCCCGCACTCTATGGTTCTCCCTCACATACACACACAACCGGGAACCCCCGGCTCCGCCCCCGGCCCGCGCACGCAGCCCGCTCGGCCGCTCTGGCCACACAACTCTATGGCGCGCCCTCCCGCTCCTCACGCCAACCTCACGTGACCCGGCCGCGCCGGGCGCCGCTCTCTGGGTTCCGCCTCCTCCTCCTCC